>CM022402.1:21721851-21764249 GCA_011833715.1 Carcinoscorpius rotundicauda | reverse complement strand
GTTTTACCCACACTATTTCCGTTTAGGTTTCAGTTTCGATTATAAAAAAGAAAAACAACGGTTCAAACCGAAATTAAAACCTAAACAAATTACTTCTTACACATTTTTGCTTTCCAATTACTTAATTATTGGTTTTTCGTTAAATTTTTTATTTTCGGTTTTAAAGAAAAATCAAAAATTTGAGAATCTAGAAAATAAAACCCTTTATAAGTTTATTTTTTTGGTTTCAGTTTCGGTTTCACCCACACTTTTTTTTAGGTTTCCGTTTCGATTATCAAAAAAAAAGTTCAAACCGAAACAAAAAAATAAAATAAAAAATATAATATTTACACTTTTTTGCTTTCCACTTACCTCATTATTCGTTTCATTTTGTAGGTTTCAGTTTCGGTTTTGAAGAAAAATGAAAAATCGAAAAATTAGAAGGTAAAACCCTTTAAAAGTTCATTCTTGTGGTTTCAGTTTTCCCCGCATTTTTCTATTTATGTGAAAGTTTCGATTATAAAAAAAAACAAAAACAACGGTTCAAACGGAAACTAACACCTAAAAAATTAATATTTACACTTTTTGCTTTCCAATAACATGATTATTGGTTTTTCTTTTAGTTTGAGTTTCCTTTTCAAAGAAAAATGAAAAATAGAAAAATAGAACGTAAAACTCTTTAATAGTTTATTCTTTTGGTTTCAGTTTCGGTTTCACCCACACTTTTTTTAGGTTTCCGTTTCGATTATCAAAAAAAAGTTCAAACCGAAACTAAAAAATAAAAAAAATTAATATTTACGCTTTTTTGCTTTCCACTTACTTGTTTATTCGTTTCATTTTCTAGGTTTCAGTTTCGGTTTAAAAGAAAAATCAAAAATTGAGAAATTAGAACGTAAAACCTTTAAAAGTTCATTGTTTTGGTTTCAGTTTCGATTATCAAAAAAAAGTTCAAACCGAAACTAAAACCTAAAAAAAATTATATTTACACTTTTTGCTTTCCAATAACTTGATTATTGTTTTTTTCTTTTAGTTTAAAGTACCTTTGCATAGAAACATCAAAAATAGAAAAAAAAATATAACGTAAAACTGTTTAATAATTTATTGTTTTGGTTTCAGTTTCCGTTTCACGCACACTTTTTTTAGGTTTCCGTTTCGATTTTCAAAAAAAGTTCAAACCGAAACTAAAACCTAAAAAATAAATATTTACATTTTTTTGCTTTCCACTTATTTGATATTTGGTTTCATTTACTACGTTTCAGTTTCGGTTTTAAAGAAAAATCAAAAATTGAGAAATTGGAACGTACAACCCTTTAAAAGTTCATTGTTTTGGTTTCAGTTTCGGTTTTACCCACACTTTATCTATTTAGGATACAGTTTCGATTATAAAAAAACAAAAACAATGGTTCAAATCTGAAACTAAAACTTAAAGAAATTATTTCTTACCATTTTTTTGCTTTCCAATTGCTTCATTTTTGGTTTTTCTTTGAAATTTCAGTTTAGATTTTATAGTAAAATCAAAAAACAGAAATTAGATTGTAAAACCCATTAAAAGTCCATTTTTTTGGTTTCAGTTTTGGTTTACCAACACTATTTCCCTTTACTTTTCAGTTTCGATTATAAACAACAAAAACAACGGTTCAAACCGAAAGTAAAAATTAAAGAAACTATTTCTTACACCTTTTTGCTTTCCAATTACTTAATTTTTGGTTTTTCTTTTAAGTTTCAGTTTCGGTTTTAAAGAAGAATCAAAATCGAGAAATTAGAAAGTAAAACCGTTTAAAAAGTCATTTTTTGTTTTCAGTTTCGGTTTTACCCACTTTTTTTCTATTTAGGTGACAGTTTCAATTATAAAAAAACAAAAACAACGGTTCAAACGGAAACTAAAACCTAAAAAAATTAATATTTACACTTTTTGCTTTCCAATAACTTAGTTATTCGTTTTTCTTTTAGTTTGAGTTTCCTTTTGAAAGAAAAATCAAAAATAGAAAAAAATAGAACGTAAAACTCTTTAATAGTTTATTCTTTTGGCTTTCAATTTCGGTTTCACCCACACTTTTTTAGGTTTCCGTTTCGATTATCAAAAAAAAGTTCAAACTGAAACTAAAAAATAAAAAAAATTAATATTTACACTTTTTTGCTTTCCACTTACTTGATTATTGGTTTCATTTTTTAGGTTTCAGTTTCGGTTTTAAAGAAAAATCAAAAATTGAGAAATTAGAACGTAAAACCCTTTAAAAGTTCATTGTTTTGGTTTCAGTTTCGGTTTTACCCACACTTTATATATTTAGGTTACAGTTTCGATTATAAAAAAACAAAAACAATGGTTCAAACTTAAACTAAAACTTAAAGAAATTGTTTCTTACCATTTTTGGCTTTCCAATTGCTTCATTTTTGGTTTTTCTTTTAAGTTTCAGTTTCGATTTTACAGAAAAATCAAAAATAGAGAAATTAGATAGGAAAACCCATTAAAAGTCCATTTTTTGGTTTCAGTTTTGGTTTTACTCACACTATTTCCCTTTAGGTTACAGTTTCGATTATCAAAAAACAAAAACAACTGTTCAAACCGAAACTAAAACTTAAAAAAACTATTTCTTACTCTTTTTTGCTTTCCAATTACTTAATTATTGGTGTTTCTTTTAAGTTTCAGTTTCGGTTTTAAAGATGAATCAAAATCGAGAAATTAGAAAGTAAAACCGTTTAGAAGTTAATTTTTTTGGTTTCAGTTTCGGTTTTACCCACATTTTCTCTATTTAGGTTTAAGTTTCGGTTTTCAAGAAAAATAAAAAATCGAAAATCTAGAAAGTAAAACTTTTTTTAAGTTAATTTTTTTGGTTTCAGTTTCGGTTTTACCCACATTTTCTCTATTTAGGTTACAGTTTCGATTATAAAAAAACAAAAAAATTGTTCAAACCGAAATTAAAAATTAAAGAAACTATTTCTTACACCTTTTTGCTTTCCAATTACTTTATTTTTGGTTTTTCTTTTAAGTTTCAGTTTTGGTTTTAAAGAAGAATCAAAATCGAGAAATTAGAAAGTAAAACCGTTTAAAAAGTCATTTTTTGTTTTCAGTTTCGGTTTTACCCACAGTATTTCTCTTAGGTTACAGTTTCGATTATAAAAAAACAAAAACAACTGTTCAAACCGAAACTAAAACCTAAAAAAATTAATTTTTACACTTTTTGCTTTCCAATAACTTAGTTATTCGTTTTTCTTTTAGTTTGAGTTTCCTTTTGAAAGAAAAATCAAAAATAGAACGTAAAACTCTTTAATAGTTTATTCTTTTGATTTTCAGTTTGAGTTTTACCCACACTTTTTCTATTTAGGTTTTAGTTTCGATTATAAAAAAAAACAACGGTTCAAACCGAAACTAAAACATAAAGAAATTATTTCTTACACTTTTTTGTTTCCAATTACTTCATTTTTCTTTTTTTTTTAATTTCAGTTCCGATTTTACAGAAAATTCAAAAATAGAGAAATTAGATAGTAAAACCCATTAAAAGTACATTTTTTTTGTTTCAGTTTTGGTTTTTTTTCCACACTATTTCCGTTTAGGTTTCAGTTTCGATTATCAAAAAACAAAAACAACTGTTCAAACCGAAACTAAAACTTAAAAAAACTATTTCTTACTCTTTGTTGCTTTCCAATTACTTAATTATTGGTGTTTCTTTTAAGTTTCAGTTTCGGTTTTAAAGATGAATCAAAATCGAGAAATTAGAAAGTAAAAACCGTTTAGAAGTTAATTTTTTGGTTTCAGTTTCGGTTTTACCCACATTTTCTCTATTTAGGTTTAGTTTCGGTTTTAAAAGAAAAATCAAAAATCGAGAATCTAGAAAGTAAAACTTTTTTAAGTTAATTTTTTGGTTTCAGTTTCGGTTTTACCCACATTTTCTCTATTAGGTTACAGTTTTGATTATAAAAAAACAAAAACAACTGTTCAAACCGAAATTAAAAATTAAAGAAACTATTTCTTACACCTTTGCTTTCCAATTACTTCATTTTTGGTTTTTCTTTTAAGTTTCAGTTTTGGTTTTAAAGAAGAATCAAAATCGAGAAATTAGAAAGTAAAAACCGTTTAAAAGAGAAAGTCATTTTTGTTTTCAGTTTCGGTTTTACCCCCACTTTTTTCTATTTAGGTGACAGTTTCGATTATAAATACAAACAAAAAACACGGTTCAAACGGAAACTAAAACCTAAAAAAAATTAATATTTAACACTTTTTGCTTTCCATAACGTAGTTTATATCGTTTTTCTTTTAGTTTGGAGTTTCCATTTCAAGAAAAAAATCAAAAATAGAAAAAATAGAACGTAAACTCTTTAATAGTTTATTCTTTTGGTTTCATTTGAGTTTTAACCCACACTTTTTCTATTAGGATTCAGTTTCGATTTATAAAAAAAAAACCAACGGTTCAAACCGAATCTAAAAACTTAAAGAAATTATTTCTTACACTTTTTTGCTTTCCAATTACTTCATTTTTCTTTTTTTTTAAATTTCAGTTCCGATTTTACAGAAAATTCAAAAATAGAGAAATTAGATAGTAAAAAAACCCATTAAAAGTACATTTTTTTTTAGTTTCAGTTTGGTTTTTTTTCCACACTATTTCCGTTTAGGTTACAGTTTCGATTATAAAAAAAACAAAAACAGTGGTTCAAACTGAAACTAAAACCTAAAGAAATTGTTTCTTACTATTTTTTTGCTTTCCAATTGCTTCATTTTTGGTTTTTCTTTTAAGTTTCAGTTTCGATTTTAGAGTAAAATCAAAAAAAGAAAAATTAGATTGTAAAATCCATTAAAAGTACATTTTTTTGGTTTCAGTTTTGGTTAACCAACACTATTTCCCTTTAGGTTTCAGTTTCGATTATAAACAACAAAAAGAACGGTTCAAACCGAAATTAAAAATTAAAGAAAATATTTCTTACACCTTTTTGCTTTCCAATTACTTCATTTTTGGTTTTTCTTTTAAGTTTCAGTTTTGGTTTTAAAGAAGAATCAAAATCGAGAAATTAGAAAGAAAACCGTTTAAAAAGTCATTTTTTGTTTTCAGTTTCGGTTTTACCCACTTTCTTCTATTTAGGTGACAGTTTCGATTATAAAAAACAAAAACAAACGGTTGAAACGAATTTAAAACCTAAAAAAATGAATATTTACACTTTTTGCTTTCCAATAACTTGGTTATTCGTTTTTCTTTTAGTTTGGGTTTCCTTTTCAAAGAAAAATCAAAAATAGAAGAAAAATAGAACGTAAAACTCTTTAATAGTTTATTCTTTTGCTTTCAGTTTCGGTTTCACCCCACTTTTTTTAGGTTTCCGTTTCGATTATCAAAAAAAGTTCAAACTGAAACTAAAAATAAAAAATGAATATTTACACTTTTTTGGTTTCCACTTACTTGATTATTGGTTTCATTTTTTAGGTTTCAGTTTCGTTTTAAAGAAAAATCAAAAATTGAGAATTAGAACGTAAAACCGTTTAAAAGTTCATTGTTTTGGTTTCAGTTTCGGTTTAACCCACATTTTCTCTATTTAGGTTACAGTTTCGATTATAAAAAAACGAAAACAACTGTTCAAACCGAAACTAAAACTTAAAGAAACTATTTCTTAAACTTTTTTGCTTTCCAATTGCTTCATTTTGGTTTCTCTTTTAACTTTCAGTTTAGATTTTACAGAAAAATCAAAATTAGAGAAATTAGATAGTAAGTTCCATTAAAAGTCCATTTTTTTGTTTCAGTTTTGGTTTTACCCACACTATTCTGTTTAGGTTTCAGTTTCGATTATAAACAACAAAAAGAACGGTTCAAACCGAAAGTAAAACCTAAAGAAATTACTTCTTACACATTTTTGCTTTCCAATTATTTAATTATTGGATTATCTTTAAGTTTTAGTTTCGGTTTTAAAGAAAAATCAAAAATCGAGAATCTGAAAATAAAACCCTTTAAAGAGTTAATTTTTTGGTTTCAGTTTCGGTTTTACCCACATTTTTCCTATTAGGTTACACTTTCGATTATAAAAAAAACAAAACAACTGTTCAAACCGAACTAAAACTTAAAGAAACTATTTCTTACACTTTCTTTGCTTCGCAATTACTTAATTTTTGTTTTTTCTTTAAGGTTCAGTTTCGGTTTTAAAGAAAAATCAAAAATTGAGAAATTAGAACGTAAAACCATTTAAAAAAGTTCATTGTTTGGGTTTCAGGTTTCGATTATCAAAAACAACTGTTTAAACCGAAACTAAAACTTAAAGAAACTATTTCTTACACTTTTTTGCTTTCCAATTACTTAATTATTGGTTTTTCTTTTAAGTGTCATTTTCGGTGTTAAAGAAGAATCAAAATAAAGAAATTAGAAAGTAAAAACCTTTAAAAGTTCATTTTTTGTTTTCAGTTTCGGTTTTACCCACACTTTTTCTATTTAGGTTAGAGTTTCGATTATAAATAAAAAAATTAACGGTTCAAAAGGAAACTAAAACCTAAAAAAATTAATATTTACACTTTTTTGCTTTCCATACTTGATTATTCGTTTTTCTTTTAGTTTGAGTTTCCTTTTCAAAGAAAAATCAAAAATAGAAAAAAAATAGAACGTAAAACTCTTTAATAGTTTATTCTTTTGGTTTCAGTTTGTGTTTTACCCACACTTTTTCTATTTAGGTTTCAGTTTCGATTATAAAAAACAAAAACAACGGTTAAATCCGAAACTAAAACCTTAAGAAATTACTTCTTACACATTTTTGCTTTCCAATTACTTCATTTTCTTTTTTTTTTAATTTCAGTTTCGATTTTACAGAAAATTCAAAAATAGAGAAATTAGATTGTAAAACCCATTAAAAGTCCATTTTTTTGGTTTCAGTTTTTGTTTTACCCACACTATTTCAATTTGTTTTTCAGTTTCGATTATAAAAAAACAAAAACAACGGTTTAAACCGAAATTAAAACCTAAAAAAAATTGTTTTTTACACTTTTTTCTTTCCACTTACTTAATTATTGTTTTTTCTTTAAAGTTTTAGTTTCGGTTTTAAAGAAAAATCAAAAATCGAGAATCTAGAAAATAAAACCCTTTAAAAGTTAATTTTTTTGGTTTTAGTCTCGGTTTTACCCACACTTTTTCTATTTAGGTTACAGTTTCGATTATAAAAAAACAAAACACCTGTTCAAACCGAAACTAAAACTTAAAAAAATTAATATTTACACTTTTTGCTTTCCAATACCTGATTATTGGTTTCATTTACTAGGTTTTTAGATCGGTTTTTAAAGAAAAATCAAAAATTGAGAATTGGAACGTACAAACTTTTAAAAGTTCATTGTTTTGGTTTCAGTTTTGGTTTTACCCACACTTTATCTATTTAGGATACAGTTTCGATTATAAAAAACAAAAACAATGGTTCAAATCTGAACTAAAACTTAAAGAAATTATTTCTTACCATTTTTTTGCTTTCCAATTGCTTCATTTTTGGTTTCTCTTTTAACTTTCAGTTTCGATTTTACAGAAAAATCAAAATTAGAGAAATTAGATAATAAATTCCATTAAAAGTCCATTTTTTGGTTTTTCTTTTAAGTTTCAGTTTCGATTTTACAGAAAAATCAAAAATAGAGAAATTAGATCGTAAAACCCATTAAAAGTCCATTTTTTTGGTTTAAGTTTTGGTTTACCAACACTATTTCCCTTTAGGTTTCAGTTTCGATTATAAACAACGAAAACAACGGTTCAAACCAACACCAAAACCTAAAAAAATATTTCTTACACATTGTTGCTTTCTAATTACCTAATTATTGGTTTTCTTTAAAGTTTTAGTTTCGGTTTTAAAGAAAAATAAAAAATCGAGAATCTAGAAAGTAAAACTTTTTATAAGTAATTTTTTTAGTTTCAGTTTCGGTTTTACCCACATTTTTTCTATTTAGGTTACAGTTTCGATTATAAAAAAACGAAAACAACTGTTCAAACCGAAACTAAAACTTAAAGAAACTATTTCTTACCATTTTTTTGCTTTCCAATTGCTTCATTTTTGGTTTTTCTTTTAAGTTTCAGTTTCGATTTTAAAGAAAAATCAAAAATTGAGAATTTAGAACGTAAAACCTTTTAAAAGTTCATTGTTTTGGTTTCAGTTTCGATTATCAAAAAAAAGTTCAAACCGAAATTAAAACCTAAAAAAAATTATATTTACACTTTTTGCTTTCCAATAACTTGATTATTGATTTTTCTTTTAGTTTAAAGTTCCTTTGCATAGAAACATCAAAAATAGAAAAAAAATATAACGTAAAACTCTTTAATAGTTTATTGTTTTGGTTTCAGTTTCGGTTTTACCCACACTTTTTTCTATTTAGGTTACAGTTTCGATTATAAAAAAACAAAAACAATGGTTCAATCTAAAACTAAAACTTCAGGAAATTATTTCTTACCATTTTTTTGCTTTCCAATTGCTTCATTTTTGGTTTCTCTTTTAACTTTCAGTTTCGATTTTACAGAAAATTCAAAAATAGAGAAATTAGATTGTAAAACCAATTAAAAGTCCATTTTTTGGTTTCAGTTTTTGTTTTACCCACACTTTATCTATTTAGGTTACAGTTTCGATTATAAAAAAACAAAAACAACGGTTCAAACCGAAAGTAAAACCTAAAGAAATTACTTCTTACACATTTTTGCTTTCCAATTATTTAATTATTGGATTATCTTTAAAGTTTTAGTTTCGGTTTTAAAGAAAAATCAAAAATCGAGAATCTAGAAAATAAAACCCTTTAAAAGTTAATTTTTTTGGTTTCAGTTTCGGTTTTACCCACATTTTTTCTATTTAGGTTACAGTTTCGATTATAAAAAAACAAAAACAACTGTTCAAACCGAAACTAAAACTTAAAGAAACTATTTCTTACACTTTCTTTGCTTTCCAATTACTTAATTATTGTTTTTTCTTTTAAGTTTCATTTTCGGTGTTAAAGAAAAATCAAAATAAAGAAATTAGAAAGTAAAAACCTTTAAAAGTTCATTTTTTGTTTTCAGTTTCGGTTTTACCCACACTTTTTCTATTTAGGTTACAGTTTCGATTATAAAAAACCAAAAAAACAACGGTTCAAACGGAAACTAAAACCTAAAAAATTAATATTTACACTTTTTTGCTTTCCAATAACATGATTATTGGTTTTATTTACTAGGTTTCAGTTTCGGTTTTAAAGAAAAATCAAAATCGAGAAGCTAGAAGTAAAACCCTTTTTAAGTTCATTTTTTTGGTTTCGGTTTTAACCACACTTTTTCAGTTTAGGTTACAGATTTGATTATAAAAAAAAACACTGTGCAAACCGAAACTAAAACTTAAAGAAACTATTTCTTACACTTTTTGCTTTCCAATAACTTGATTATTGGTTTCATTTACTACGTTTCAGTTTCGGTTTTAAAGAAAAATCAAAAATTGAGAAATTAGAACGTACAACCCTTTAAAAGTTCATTGTTTTGGTTTCAGTTTCGGTTTTACCCACACTTTATCTATTTAGGATACAGTTTCGATTATAAAAAACAAAAACAACGGTTCAAACGGAAACTAAAGCTTAGAGAAATTATTTCTTACACTTTTTTGCTTTCCAATTACTTCATTTTTGGTTTTTCTTTTAAGTTTCAGTTTCGGTTTCTTAGAAAAATCAAAAATCGAGAAATTATATAGAAAAACTCTTTAAAAGTTTTTTTTTGGTTTCAATTTGTGTTTTACCCACATTTTTTTCTCCTTAGGTTTTATTTACGATTATAAAAAAACAAAAATAACGGTTCAAACCGAAACTAAAAGCTAAAAAAAATTATATTTACCTTTTTTGCTTTCAAAAAACTTGATTATTGTTTTTTCTTTTAGTTTAAAGTTCCTTTTCATAGAAACATCAAAAATAGAAAAAATTAGAACGTAAAACTCTTTAATAGTTTATTGTTTGGTTTCAATTTCGGTTTCACGCACACTTTTTTTTAGGTTTCCGTTTCGATTATCAAAAAAAAGTTCAAACCGAAACTAAAACCTAAAAAAATTAATATTTACACTTTTTTGCTTTCCACTTACTTCATAATTGGTTTCATTTACTAGGTTTCAGTTTCGGTTTTAAAGGAAAATCAAAAATTGAGAAATTAGAACGAAAAACCGTTTAAAAGTTCATTGTTTTGGTTTCAATTTCGGTTTGACCCACACTTTATCTTTTTAGGTTACAGTTTCGATTATAAAAAAACAAAAACAATTGTTCAATCTGTAACTAAAACTTAAAGAAATTTTTTCTTACCATTTTTTTTGCTTTCCAATTGCTTCATTTTTGGTTTTTCTTTTAAGTTTAAGTTTCGATTTTACAGAAAAATCAAAAATAGAGAAATTAGATAGTAAAACCCATTAAAAGTACATTTTTTTTGTTTCAGTTTTGGTTTTTTCCACACTATTTCCGTTTAGGTTTCAGTTTCGATTATAAAAAAAAAAACAACGGTTCAACCGAAACTAAAACCTAAACAAATTACTTCTTACACATTTTTGCTTTCCAATTACTTAATTATTGGTTTTCCTTTAAAGTTTTAGTTTCGGTTTTAAAGAAAATCAAAAATCGAGAATTAGAACGTAAAACCATTTAAAAGTTCATTGTTTGGGTTTCAGTTCGATTATGAAAAAAAAGTTCAACCGAAAGAAACTATTTCTTACACTTTTTTGCTTTCCAATTACTTAATTATTGTTTTTTCATTTAAGTTTCATTTTCGGTTTCTTAGAAAAATAAAAATGGAGAAATTAGAAAGTAAATCCTTTAAAAAGTTTATTTTTTGGTTTCAATTTGGTTTTTATTCACACTTTTATTCTCCTTAGGTTTATTTACGATTATAAAAAAACAAAAATAACGGTTTCAAACCGAAACTAAAAGCTAAAAAAATTATTTTTACCTTTTTGCTTTCAAAAACTTGATTATTGTTTTTTTCTTTTAGTTTAAAGTTTACTTTTCATAGAAACATCAAAAATAGAAAAATTAGAACGTAAAACTCTTTAGTTTATTGTTTGGTTTCAATTTCGGTTTCACGCACACACTTTTTTTAGGTTTCCGTTTCGATTATCAAAAAAAAGGTCAAACCGAAACTAAAACCTAAAAAATTAATATTACACTTTTTTGCTTTCCACTTACTTCATAATTGGTTTCATTTACTAGGTTTCAGTTTCGGTTTAAAGAAAATCAAGAATTGAGAAATTAGACGTAAAACCGTTTAAAAGTTCATTGTTTTGGTTTCAGTTTTCGTTTTACACCACAATTTTATCTTTTTAGGTTACAGTAAAAAATCAAAAATTGAAAAAAATAGAATTTAAAAACGTTTTAAACGTCATTGTTTTGGTTTCAGTTTCGGTTTTACCCACACTTTATCTATTTAGGTTACAGTTTCGATATCAAAAAACAAAACAACTGTTTCAAACCGAAACTAAACTTAAAGAAATTATTTCTTACTCTTTTTTGCTTTCCAATTCCTTAATTATTGGTGTTTCTTTAAGTTTCAGTTTCGGTTTTAAAGATGAATCAAAATCGAGAAATTAGAAAGTAAAAACCGTTTAGAAGTTAATTTTTTTGGTTTTCAGTTTCGGTTTTAACCACATTTTCTCTATTTAGGTTTAAGTTTCGGTTTTAAAGAAAAAATCAAAATCGAGAATCTAGAAAAAAAAACTTTTTTTAAGTTAATTTTTTTGGTTTCAGTTTCGGTTTTACCCACATTTTCTCTATTTAGGTTACAGTTTTGATTATAAAAAAACAAAAACAACTGTTCAAACCGAAATTAAAAATTAAAGAAACTATTTCTTACACCTTTTTGCTTTCCAATTACTTCATTTTTGGTTTTTCTTTTAAGTTTCAGTTTTGGTTTTAAAAAAGAATCAAAATCGAGAAATTAGAAAGTAAAACCGTTTAAAAAGTCATTTTTTGTTTTCAGTTTCGGTTTTACCCACTTTTTTCTATTTAGGTGACAGTTTCGATTATAATACAACAAAAACAACGGTTCAAACGGAAACTAAAACCTAAAAAAATTAATATTTACACTTTTTGCTTTCCAATAACTTAGTTATTCGTTTCTCTTTTAGTTTGAGTTTCCATTTCAAAGAAAAATCAAAAATAGAAAAAATAGAACGTAAAACTCTTTAATAGTTTATTCTTTTGGTTTTCAGTTTGAGTTTTACCCACACTTTTTCTATTTAGGTTTCAGTTTCGATTATAAAAAAAACAACGGTTCAAACCGAATCTAAAACTTAAAGAAATTATTTCTTACACTTTTTTGCTTTCCAATTACTTCATTTTTCTTTTTTTTTTAAATTTCAGTTTCGATTTTACAGAAAATTCAAAAATAGAGAAATTAGATTGTAAAACCCATTAAAAGTCCATTTTTGGTTTCAGTTTTTGTTTTACCCACACTATTTCAATTTATTTTTCAGTTTCGATTATAAGAAACAAAAACAACGGTTTAAACCGAAACTAAAACCTAAAAAAATTGTTTTTTACACTTTTTTTCTTTCCACTTACTTAATTATTGTTTTTTCTTTAAAGTTTTAGTTTCGGTTTTAAAGAAAAATCAAAAATCGAGAATCTAGAATATAAAACCCTTTAAAAGTTAATTTTTTTGGTTTCAGTTTCGGTTTTACCCACACTTTTTCTATTTAGGTTACAGTTTCGATTATAAAAAAACAAAAACAACTGTTCAAACCGAAACTAAAACTTAAAAAAATTAATATTTACACTTTTTGCTTTCCAATAACCTGATTATTGGTTTCATTTACTAGGTTTTTAGATCGGTTTTAAAGAAAAATCAAAAATTGAGAAATTGGAACGTACAACCTTTTAAAAGTTCATTGTTTTGGTTTCAGTTTTGGTTTTACCCACACTTTATCTATTTAGGATACAGTTTCGATTATAAAAAAACAAAAACAATGGTTCAAATCTGAAACTAAAACTTAAAGAAATTATTTCTTACCATTTTTTTGCTTTCCAATTGCTTCATTTTTGGTTTCTCTTTTAACTTTCAGTTTCGATTTTACAGAAAAATCAAAATTAGAGAAATTAGATAATAAATTCCATTAAAAGTCCATTTTTTTGTTTTTCTTTTAAGTTTCAGTTTCGATTTTACAGAAAAATCAAAAATAGAGAAATTAGATTGTAAAAGCCATTAAAAGTCCATTTTTTTGGTTTCAGTTTTGGTTTACCAACACTATTTCCCTTTAAATTTCAGTTTCGATTATAAACAACAAAAACAACGGTTCAAACCGAAACCAAAACCTAAAAAAATATTTCTTACACATTGTTGCTTTCTAATTACCTAATTATATGTTTTCTTTAAAGTTTTAGTTTCGGTTTTAAAGAAAAATAAAAAATCGAGAATCTAGAAAGTAAAACTTTTTTAAAGTAATTTTTTTAGTTTCAGTTTCGGTTTTACCCACATTTTTTCTATTTATGTTACAGTTTCGATTATAAAAAAACGAAAACAACTGTTCAAACCGAAACTAAAACTTAAAGAAACTATTTCTTACACTTTATTGCTTTCCAATTACTTAATTACTGGTTTTTCTTTTAAGTTTCAGTTTCGGTTTAAAAGAAAAATCAAAAATTGAGAATTTAGAACGTAAAACCTTTTAAAAGTTCATTGTTTTGGTTTCAGTTTCGATTATCAAAAAAAAGTTCAAACCGAAATTAAAACCTAAAAAAAAATTATATTTACACTTTTAGCTTTCCAATAATTTGATTATTGATTTTTCTTGTAGTTTAAAGTACCTTTGCATAGAAACATCAAAAATAGAAAAAAATATAACGTAAAACTATTTTATAGTTTATTGTTTTGGTTTCAGTTTCGGTTTTACCCACACTTTTTTCTATTTAGGTTACAGTTTCGATTATAAAAAAACAAAAACAATGGTTCAATCTGAAACTAAAACTTCAGGAAATTATTTCTTACCATTTTTTTGCTTTCCAATTGCTTCATTTTTGGTTTCTCTTTTAACTTTCAGTTTCGATTTTACAGAAAAATTAAAATTAGAGAAATTAGATAATAAATTCCATTAAAAGTCCATTTTTTTGTTTCAGTTTTGGTTCTACCCACACTATTCTGTTTAGGTTTGAGTTTCGATTATAAAAAACAAAAACAACGGTTAAAACCGAAACTAAAACCTAAAGAAATTACTTCTTACACATTTTTCCTTTCCAATTATTTAATTATTGGATTATCTTTAAAGTTTTAGTTTCGGTTTTAAAGAAAAATCAAAAATCGAGAATCTAGAAAATAAAACCCTTTAAAAGTTAATTTTTTTGGTTTCAGTTTCGGTTTTACCCACATTTTTTCTATTTAGGTTACACTTTCGATTATAAAAAAAAAAAACAACTGTTCAAACCGAAACTAAAACTTAAAGAAACTATTTCTTACACTTTCTTTGCTTTCCAATTACTTAATTATTGTTTTTTCTTTTAAGTTCATTTTTGGTTTTCAGTTTCAGTTTTACCCACACGTTTTCTATTTAGGTGACAGTTTCGATTATAAAAAAAATACAAAAACAACGGTTGAAACCGAAACTAAAACGTGAAAAAATTAATATTTACACTTTTTGCTTTCCAATAACTTGATTATTGGTTTCATTTACTAGGTTTCAGTTTCGGTTTTAAAGATGAATCAAAATCGAGAAATTAGAAAGTAAAACCGTTTAGAAGTTCATTTTTTGTTTTCAGTTTCGGTTTTACCCACTTTTTTTCTATTTAGGTTACAGTTTCGATTATAAAAAACAAAAACAACGGTTCAAACGGAAACTAAAGCTTAAAGAAATTTTTCTTACACCTTTTTGCTTTCCAATTACTTCATTTTTGGTTTTTCTTTTAAGTTTCAGTTTCGGTTTTACAGAAAAATCAAATATCGAGAATGTAGAAAATAAAACCCTTTATAAGTTTATTTTTTTGGTTTCAGTTTCGGTTTCACCCACACTTTTTTTAGGTTTCCGTTTCGATTATCAAAAAAAAAGTTCAAACCGAAACAAAAAAATAAAATAAATAATTCTTGGTTATGTTAAAATGTCCCCTCGTGGAATATATTTGCGAGAAAGAAATCAATTTAAGCGATAAACGGTGTCTGTTGTTATGAGTTTCCCGCCCATTAAATATTCACCCCAATCTCATCTCGGGTAGAAAACTATGAAAGTGTATGTTCTCGTGTGTTTTATGTGTACACTTAATAATAGTGCCATTTACTCCATAAACTGTATTTTAATAAGTAATACCTAAAACACCATGAACTAGCACGTGTTTGTCAGAAACGCGTATTTTATCACGTGTTTACTTTATCATTATGATTCAATATTTATAACGAGGCAGGGTGTCACGGTATACTGTCGGGCTTTGTAAACCTGTCATTTTAAAACAAAACTTGTATCCGTTTCTTCGAGAAGACAATTATCTACGGTCTGTGTGCACGTGGACGATCTGGACATAGTTATACTGTAATTAGTTGCAGTTGTATGGATCCACACTTGACCACTACAATACACTCGTTACTACTGAATTCTGAATTTCAGCTACAAATTTTCTGCACTACAAGGGCACAACATCGTCACGCTAAAGCTAAATCTTCACGTGAGCGTTCAGTTAAACCTGCGTGTTGGTAGTGCTGGCGCCGGGTGCGGGACTCCAACGGATCTTCGGTGGAACTACGACTGCTCAGCTTCAACGGAACACCACGACTAATGCTATCCACGTTTCAAACTAGAAACAAAGTCAGCAAAAAAAACACGTCAAGTTTCATCACGATATAAAATCATTAAGAACGCGAGCAGACACTGTTTCAGTAAACATAGAGATGTTTCCCGAGGTACCTGCTTCACCGACAGTTTTTCTGCCCACGTGATGCATCTGCATCTACAAATGGCAGAAACTCAACATTGGAACTCTGTAATCTGTTATTACGTTCATTGGAACTCTGTAATCTTTCATTGCGTTCATTCGCACCCAAAAACCCAACAAATTGTATGAACTACGCTAATTTTCTGATATATAAATTATAAAATCAAACTGCAAGAACGACAGTGACCATTCTCATGCAGGACGAGCAAAGTCAGTCGTACTCAGTTTGGTCACATAAGGTTATCGGCACCATCACTAATAAACAAATTTTAAAGAAGAATCAAAAATTGAGAAATTAGAACGTAAAACCTTTTAAAAGTTCATTGTTTGGGTTTCAGTTTCGATTATCAAAAAAAAGTTCAAACCGAAACTAAAACCTAAAAAAATTTATATTTACACTTTTTGCTTTCCAATAACTTGATTATTGTTTTTCTTTTAGTTTAAAGTTCTATTGCATAGAAACATCAAAAATAGAAAAAAATTAGAACGTAAAACTCTTTAATAGTTTATTGTTTTGTTTTAATTTCGGTTTCACGCACACTTTTTTTTAGGTTTCCGTTTCGATTATCAAAAAAAAGTTCAAACCGAAACTAAAACCTAAAAAATTAATATTTACATTTTTTTGCTTTCCACTTATTTGATAATTGGTTTCATTTACTAGGTTTCAGTGTCGGTTTTAAAGAAAAATCAAAAATTGAGAAATTAGAACGTAAAACCGTTTAAAAGTTCATTGTTTTGGTTTCAGTTTCGGTTTTACCCACAATTTATCTTTTTAGGTTACAGTTTCGATTATAAAAAAACAAAAACAATTGTTCAATCTGTAACTAAAACTTAAAGAAATTTTTTCTTACCATTTTTTTTGCTTTCCAATTGCTTCATTTTTGGTTTTTCTTTTAAGTTTCAGTTTCGATTTTACAGAAAAATCAAAAATAGAGAAATTAGATAGTAAAACCCATTAAAAGTACATTGTTTTGGTTTCAGTTTCGGTTTTACCCACACTTTATTTATTTAGGTTTCAGTTTCGATTATAAAAAAGAAAAACAACGGTTCAAACCGAAACAAAAACATAAACAAATTACTTCTTACACATTTTTGCTTTCCAATTACTTAATTATTGGTTTTTCTTTAAAGTTTTAGTTTCGGTTTTAAAGAAAAATCAAAAATCGAGAATCTAGAAAATAAAACCCTTTATAAGTTTATTTTTTTGGTTTCAGTTTCGGTTTCACCCACACTTTTTTTTAGGTTTCCGTTTCGATTATCAAAAAAAAAGTTCAAACCGAAACAAAAAAATAAAATAAAAAATATAATATTTACTTTTTTTTGCTTTCCACTTACCTCATTATTCGTTTCATTTTGAAGGTTTCAGTTTCGGTTTTGAAGAAAAATGAAAAATCGAAAAATTAGAAGGTAAAACCCTTTAAAAGTTCATTCTTGTGGTTTCAGTTTTCCCCGCATTTTTCTATTTATGTGAAAGTTTCGATTATAAAAAAAAACAAAAACAACGGTTCAAACGGAAACTAAAACCTAAAAAAATTAATATTTACACTTTTTGCTTTCCAATAACTTGATTATTGGTTTTTCTTTTAGTTTGAGTTTCCTTTTCAAAGAAAAATGAAAAATAGAAAAATAAAACGTAAAACTCTTTAATAGTTTATTGTTTTGGTTTCAGTTTCGGTTTTACCCACACTTTTTTCTATTTAGGTTACAGTTTCGATTATAAAAAAACAATGGTTCAATCTGAAACTAAAACTTCAGGAAATTATTTCTTACCATTTTTTTGCTTTCCAATTGCTTCATTTTTGGTTTCTCTTTTAACTTTCAGTTTCGATTTTACAGAAAAATCAAAATTAGAGAAATTAGATAGTAAATTCCATTAAAAGTCCATTTTTTTGTTTCAGTTTTGGTTTTACCCACACTATTCTGTTTAGGTTTCAGTTTCGATTATAAAAAAACAAAAACAACGGTTAAAACCGAAAGTAAAACCTAAAGAAATTACTTCTTACACATTTTTGCTTTCCAATTATTTAATTATTGGATTATCTTTAAAGTTTTAGTTTCGGTTTTAAAGAAAAATCAAAAATGGAGAATCTAGAAAATAAAACCCTTTAAAAGTTAATTTTTTTGGTTTCAGTTTCGGTTTTACCCACATTTTTTCTATTAGGTTACACTTTCGATTATAAAAAAACAAAAACAACTGTTCAAACCGAAACTAAAACTTAAAGAAACTATTTCTTACACTTTCTTTGCTTTCCAATTACTTAATTATTGTTTTTTCTTTTAAGTTTCAGTTTCGGTTTTAAAGAAAAATCAAAAATTGAGAAATTAGAACGTAAAACCATTTAAAAGTTCATTGTTTGGGTTTCAGTTTCGATTATCAAAAAAAAGTTCAAACCGAAAGAAACTATTTCTTACACTTTCTTTGCTTTCCAATTACTTAATTATTGTTTTTTCGTTTAAGTTTCATTTTCGGTTTCTTAGAAAAATCAAAATGGAGAAATTAGAAAGTAAAATCCTTTAAAAGTTTATTTTTTGGTTTCAATTTGGTTTTTACCCACATTTTTTTCTCCTTAGGTTTTATTTACGATTATAAAAAAACAAAAATAACGGTTCAAACCGAAACTAAAAGCTAAAAAAAATTATATTTACCTTTTTTGCTTTCAAAAAACTTGATTATTGTTTTTTCTTTTAGTTTAAAGTTCCTTTTCATAGAAACATCAAAAATAGAAAAAATTAGAACGTAAAACTCTTTAATAGTTTATTGTTTGGTTTCAATTTCGGTTTCACGCACACTTTTTTTTAGGTTTCCGTTTCGATTATCAAAAAAAAGTTCAAACCGAAACTAAAACCTAAAAAAATTAATATTTACACTTTTTTGCTTTCCACTTACTTCATAATTGGTTTCATTTACTAGGTTTCAGTTTCGGTTTTAAAGAAAAATCAAGAATTGAGAAATTAGAACGTAAAACCGTTTAAAAGTTCATTGTTTTGGTTTCAGTTTCGGTTTTACCCACAATTTATCTTTTTAGGTTACAGTTTCGATTATAAAAAAACAAAAACAATTGTTCAATCTGTAACTAAAACTTAAAGAAATTTTTTTCTTACCATTTTTTTTGCTTTCCAATTGCTTCATTTTTGGTTTTTCTTTTAAGTTTCAGTTTCGATTTTACAGAAAAATCAAAAATAGAGAAATTAGATAGGAAAACCCATTAAAAGTACATTTTTTTTGTTTCAGTTTTGGTTTTTTCCACACTATTTCCGTTTAGGTTTCAGTTTCGATTATGAAAAAGAAAAACAACGGTTCAAACCGAAACTAAAACCTAAACAAATTACTTCTTACACATTTCTGCTTTCCAATTACTTAATTATTGGTTTTTCTTTAAAGTTTTAGTTTCGGTTTTAAAGAAAAATCAAAAATCGAGAATCTAGAAAATAAAACCCTTTATAAGTTTATTTTTTTGGTTTCAGTTTCGGTTTCACCCACACTTTTTTTTAGGTTTCCGTTTCGATTATCAAAAAAAAGTTCAAACCGAAACAAAAAAATAAAATAAAAAATATAATATTTACACTTTTTTGCTTTCCACTTACCTCATTATTCGTTTCATTTTGAAGGTTTCAGTTTCGGTTTTGAAGAAAAATGAAAAATCGAAAAATTAGAAGGTAAAACCCTTTAAAAGTTCATTCTTGTGGTTTCAGTTTTCCCCGCATTTTTCTATTTATGTGAAAGTTTCGATTATAAAAAAAAACAAAAACAACGGTTCAAACGGAAACTAAAACCTAAAAAAATTAATATTTACACTTTTTGCTTTCCAATAACTTGATTATTGGTTTTTCTTTTAGTTTGAGTTTCCTTTTCAAAGAAAAATGAAAAATAGAAAAATAAAACGTAAAACTCTTTAATAGTTTATTCTTTTGGTTTCAGTTTCGGTTTCACCCACACTTTTTTTTAGGTTTCCGTTTCGATTATCAAAAAAAAGTTCAAACCGAAACTAAAAAATAAAAAAAATTAATATTTACGCTTTTTTGCTTTCCACTTACTTGTTTATTCGTTTCATTTTCTAGGTTTCAGTTTCGGTTTAAAAGAAAAATCAAAAATTGAGAAATTAGAACGTAAAACCTTTAAAAGTTCATTGTTTTGGTTTCAGTTTCGATTATCAAAAAAAAGTTCAAACCGAAACTAAAACCTAAAAAAAATTATATTTACACTTTTTGCTTTCCAATAACTTGATTATTGTTTTTTTCTTTTAGTTAAAAGTTCCTTTGCATAGAAACATCAAAAATAGAAAAAAAAATATAACGTAAAACTGTTTAATAATTTATTGTTTTGGTTTCAGTTTCCGTTTCACGCACACTTTTTTTAGGTTTCCGTTTCGATTTTCAAAAAAAAGTTCAAACCGAAACTAAAACCTAAAAAATAAATATTTACATTTTTTTGCTTTCCACTTATTTGATATTTGGTTTCATTTACTAGGTTTCAGTTTCGGTTTTAAAGAAAAATCAAAAATTGAGAAATTAGAATTTAAAACCGTTTAAAAGTTCATTGTTTTGGTTTCAGTTTCGGTTTGACCCACACTTTATCTATTTAGGTTACAGTTTCGATTATAAAAAAACAAAAACAATGGTTCAAACTGAAACTAAAACTTAAAGAAATTATTTCTTACTATTTTTTTGCTTTCCAATTGCTTCATTTTTGGTTTATCTTTTAAGTTTCAGTTTCGATTTTAGAGTAAAATCAAAAAAAGAAAAATTAGATTGTAAAATCCATTAAAAGTACATTTTTTTGGTTTCAGTTTTGGTTTACCAACACTATTTCCCTTTAGGTTTCAGTTTCGATGATAAACAACAAAAAGAACGGTTGAAACCGAAATTAAAAATTAAAGAAAATATTTCTTACACCTTTTTGCTTTCCAATTACTTCATTTTTGGTTTTTCTTTTAAGTTTCAGTTTTGGTTTTAAAGAAGAATCAAAATCGAGAAATTAGAAAGAAAACCGTTTAAAAAGTCATTTTTTGTTTTCAGTTTCGGTTTTACCCACTTTTTTCTATTTAGGTGACAGTTTCGATTATAAAAAAACAAAAACAACGGTTGAAACGGAATTTAAAACCTAAAAAAATGAATATTTACACTTTTTGCTTTCCAATAACTTGGTTATTCGTTTTTCTTTTAGTTTGAGTTTCCTTTTCAAAGAAAAATCAAAAATAGAAAAAAAATAGAACGTAAAACTCTTTAATAGTTTATTCTTTTGGCTTTCAGTTTCGGTTTCACCCACACTTTTTTAGGTTTCCGTTTCGATTATCAAAAAAAGTTCAAACTGAAACTAAAAAATAAAAAAATGAATATTTACACTTTTTTGGTTTCCACTTACTTGATTATTGGTTTCATTTTTTAGGTTTCAGTTTCGGTTTTAAAGAAAAATCAAAAATTGAGAAATTAGAATTTAAAACCGTTTAAAAGTTCATTGTTTTGGTTTCGGTTTTACCCACACTTTATCTATTTAGGTTACAGTTTCGATTATAAAAAAACAAAAACAATGGTTCAAACTGAAACTAAAACTTAAAGAAATTATTTCTTACTATTTTTTTGCTTTCCAATTGCTTCATTTTTGGTTTTTCTTTTAAGTTTCAGTTTCGATTTTAGAGTAAAATCAAAAAAAGAAAAATTAGATTGTAAAATCCATTAAAAGTACATTTTTTTGGTTTCAGTTTTGGTTTACCAACACTATTTCTTTTTAGGTTTCAGTTTCGATTATAAACAACAAAAGAACGGTTCAAACCGAAATTAAAAATTAAAGAAAATATTTCTTACACCTTTTTGCTTTCCAATTACTTCATTTTTGGTTTTTCTTTTAAGTTTCAGTTTTGGTTTTAAAGAAGAATCAAAATCGAGAAATTAGAAAGTAAAACCGTTTAAAAAGTCATTTTTTGTTTTCAGTTTCGGTTTTACCCTCTTTTTCTATTTAGGTGACAGTTTCGATTATAATACAACAAAAACAACGGTTCAAACGGAAACTAAAACCTAAAAAAATTAATATTTACACTTTTTGCTTTCCAATAACTTAGTTATTCGTTTTTCTTTTAGTTTGAGTTTCCATTTCAAAGAAAAATCAAAAATAGAACGTAAAACTCTTTAATAGTTTATTCTTTTGATTTTCAGTTTGAGTTTTACCCACACTTTTTCTATTTAGGATTCAGTTTCGATTATAAAAAAAAAACAACGGTTCAAACCGAATCTAAAACTTAAAGAAATTATTTCTTACACTTTTTTGCTTTCCAATTACTTCATTTTTCTTTTTTTTTTAAATTTCAGTTCCGATTTTACAGAAAATTCAAAAATAGAGAAATTAGATAGTAAAACCCATTAAAAGTACATTTTTTTTGTTTCAGTTTTGGTTTTTTCCACACTATTTCCGTTTAGGTTTCAGTTTCGATTATCAAAAAACAAAAACAACTGTTCAAACCGAAACTAAAACTTAAAAAAACTATTTCTTACTCTTTTTTGCTTTCCAATTACTTAATTATTGGTGTTTCTTTTAAGTTTCAGTTTCGGTTTTAAAGATGAATCAAAATCGAGATATTAGAAAGTAAAACCGTTTAGAAGTTAATTTTTTTGGTTTCAGTTTCGGTTTTACCCACATTTTCTCTATTTAGGTTTAAGTTTCGGTTTTAAAGAAAAATCAAAAATCGAGAATCTAGAAAGTAAAACTTTTTTTAAGTTAATTTTTTTGGTTTCAGTTTCGGTTTTACCCACATTTTCTCTATTTAGGTTACAGTTTTGATTATAAAAAAACAAAAACAACTGTTCAAACCGAAATTAAAAATTAAAGAAACTATTTCTTACACCTTTTTGCTTTCCAATTACTTCATTTTTGGTTTTTCTTTTAAGTTTCAGTTTTGGTTTTAAAGAAGAATCAAAATCGAGAAATTAGAAAGTAAAACCGTTTAAAAAGTCATTTTTTGTTTTCAGTTTCGGTTTTACCCTCTTTTTCTATTTAGGTGACAGTTTCGATTATAATACAACAAAAACAACGGTTCAAACGGAAACTAAAACCTAAAAAAATTAATATTTACACTTTTTGCTTTCCAATAACTTAGTTATTCGTTTTTCTTTTAGTTTGAGTTTCCATTTCAAAGAAAAATCAAAAATAGAACGTAAAACTCTTTAATAGTTTATTCTTTTGGTGTCAGTTTCGGTTTCACCCACACTTTTTTTAGGTTTCCGTTTCGATTATCAAAAAAAAGTTCAAACCGAAACTAAAACCTAAAAAATAAATATTTACATTTTTTTGCTTTCCACTTATTTGATATTTGGTTTCATTTACTAGGTTTCAGTTTCGGTTTTAAAGAAAAATCAAAAATTGAGAAATTAGAATTTAAAACCGTTTAAAAGTTCATTGTTTTGGTTTCGGTTTTACCCACACTTTATCTATTTAGGTTACAGTTTCGATTATAAAAAAACAAAAACAATGGTTCAAACTGAAACTAAAACTTAAAGAAATTATTTCTTACTATTTTTTTGCTTTCCAATTGCTTCATTTTTGGTTTATCTTTTAAGTTTCAGTTTCGATTTTAGAGTAAAATCAAAAAAAGAAAAATTAGATTGTAAAATCCATTAAAAGTACATTTTTTTGGTTTCAGTTTCGGTTTTACCCACATTTTCTCTATTTAGGTTTCAGTTTCGATTATCAAAAAACAAAAACAACTGTTCAAACCGAAACTAAAACTTAAAAAAACTATTTCTTACACCTTTTTGCTTTCCAATTACTTCATTTTTGGTTTTTCTTTTAAGTTTCAGTTTTGGTTTTAAAGAAGAATCAAAATCGAGAAATTAGAAAGAAAACCGTTTAAAAAGTCATTTTTTGTTTTCAGTTTCGGTTTTACCCACTTTCTTCTATTTAGGTGACAGTTTCGATTATAAAAAAACAAAAACAACGGTTGAAACGGAATTTAAAACCTAAAAAAATGAATATTTACACTTTTTGCTTTCCAATAACTTGGTTATTCGTTTTTCTTTTAGTTTGGGTTTCCTTTTCAAAGAAAAATCAAAAATAGAAGAAAAATAGAACGTAAAACTCTTTAATAGTTTATTCTTTTGGCTTTCAGTTTCGGTTTCACCCACACTTTTTTAGGTTTCCGTTTCGATTATCAAAAAAAGTTCAAACTGAAACTAAAAAATAAAAAAATGAATATTTACACTTTTTTGGTTTCCACTTACTTGATTATTGGTTTCATTTTTTAGGTTTCAGTTTCGGTTTTAAAGAAAAATCAAAAATTGAGAAATTAGAACGTAAAACCCTTTAAAAGTTCATTGTTTTGGTTTCAGTTTCGGTTTTACCCACACTTTATCTATTTAGGTTACAGTTTCGATTATAAAAAAACAAAAACAATGGTTCAAACTGAAACTAAAACTTAAAGAAATTATTTCTTACTATTTTTTGCTTTCCAATTCCTTCATTTTTGGTTTTTCTTTTAAGTTTCAGTTTCGATTTTACAGAAAAATCAAAAATAGAGAAATTAGATAGTAAAACCCAATAAAAGTCCATTTTTTTGGTTTCAGTTTGGGTTTTACTCACACTATTTCCATTTAGGTTACAGTTTCGATTATCAAAAAACAAAACAACTGTTCAAACCGAAACTAAAACTTAAAGAAACTATTTCTTACCCTTTTTTGCTTTCCAATTACTTAATTATTGGTGTTTCTTTTAAGTTTCAGTTTCGGTTTTAAAGAAGAATCAAAATCGAGAAATTAGAACGTAAAACCGTTTAAAAGTTCATTTTTTTGGTTTCAGTTTCGGTTTTACCCACACTTTATCTATTGAGGTTTAAGTTTCGGTTTTAAAGAAAAATCAAAAATCGAGAATCTAGAAAGTAAAACTTTTTTTAAGTTAATTTTTTTGGTTTCAGTTTCGGTTTTACCCACATTTTCTCTATTTAGGTTACAGTTTTGATTATAAAAAAACAAAAACAACTGTTCAAACCGAAATTAAAAATTAAAGAAACTATTTCTTACACCTTTTTGCTTTCCAATTACTTCATTTTTGGTTTTTCTTTTAAGTTTCAGTTTTGGTTTTAAAGAAGAATCAAAATCGAGAAATTATAAAGTAAAACCGTTTAAAAAGTCATTTTTTGTTTTCAGTTTCGGTTTTACCCACTTTTTTCTATTTAGGTGACAGTTTCGATTATAATACAACAAAAACAACGGTTCAAACGGAAACTAAAACCTAAAAAAATTAATATTTACACTTTTTGCTTTCCAATAACTTAGTTATTCGTTTTTCTTTTAGTTTGAGTTTCCTTTTCAAAGAAAAATCAAAAATAGAAAAAAATAGAACGTAAAACTCTTTAATAGTTTATTCTTTTGGCTTTCAGTTTCGGTTTCACCCACACTTTTTTTAGGTTTCCGTTTCGATTATCAAAAAAAGTTCAAACTGAAACTAAAAAATAAAAAAATTAATATTTACACTTTTTTTCTTTCCACTTACTTGATTATTGGTTTCATTTTTTAGGTTTCAGTTTCGGTTTTAAAGAAGAATCAAAATCGAGAAATTAGAAAGTAAAACCGTTTAAAAGTTCATTGTTTTGGTTTCGGTTTTACCCACACTTTATCTATTTAGGTTACAGTTTCGATTATAAAAAAACAAAAACAATGGTTCAAACTGAAACTAAAAGTTAAAGAAGTTATTTCTTACTATTTTTTGCTTTCCAATTCCTTCATTTTTGGTTTTTCTTTTAAGTTTCAGTTTCGATTTTACAGAAAAATCAAAAATAGAGAAATTAGATAGTAAAACCCAATAAAAGTCCATTTTTTTGGTTTCAGTTTGGGTTTTACTCACACTATTTCCATTTAGGTTACAGTTTCGATTATCAAAAAACAAAACAACTGTTCAAACCGAAACTAAAACTTAAAGAAACTATTTCTTACACTTTCTTTGCTTTTCAATTACTTAATTATTATTTTCTCTTTTAAGTTTCATTTTCGGTTTTAAAGAAAAATCAAAATGGAGAAATTAGAAAGTAAAATCCTTTAAAAGTTCATTTTTTGTTTTCAGTTTGAGTTTTACCCACACTTTTTCTACTTAGGTTTCAGTTTCGATTATAAAAAAAACAACAACTGTTCAAACCGAAACGAAAACTTAAAGAAATTATTTCTTACACTTTTTTCTTTCCAATTACTTAATTTTGTTTTTTTTTAAATTTCAGTTTCGATTTTACAGAAAAATCAAAAATAGAGAAATTAGATTGTAAAACCCATTAAAAGTCCATTTTTTTGGTTTCAGTTTTGGTTTACCAACACTATTTCCCTTTAAATTTCAGTTTCGATTATAAACAACAAAAACAACGGTTCAAACCGAAACCAAAACCTAAAAAAATATTTCTTACACATTGTTGCTTTCTAATTACCTAATTATATGTTTTCTTTAAAGTTTTAGTTTCGGTTTCAAAGAAAAATAAAAAATCGAGAATCTAGAAAGTAAAACTTTTTTAAAGTAATTTTTTTAGTTTCAGTTTCGGTTTTACCCACATTTTTTCTATTTATGTTACAGTTTCGATTATAAAAAAACGAAAACAACTGTTCAAACCGAAACTAAAACTTAAAGAAACTATTTCTTACACTTTATTGCTTTCCAATTACTTAATTACTGGTTTTTCTTTTAAGTTTCAGTTTCGGTTTAAAAGAAAAATCAAAAATTGAGAATTTAGAACGTAAAACCTTTTAAAAGTTCATTGTTTTGGTTTCAGTTTCGATTATCAAAAAAAAGTTCAAACCGAAATTAAAACCTAAAAAAAAATTATATTTACACTTTTAGCTTTCCAATAATTTGATTATTGATTTTTCTTTTAGTTTAAAGTACCTTTGCATAGAAACATCAAAAATAGAAAAAAATATAACGTAAAACTATTTTATAGTTTATTGTTTTGGTTTCAGTTTCGGTTTTACCCACACTTTTTTCTATTTAGGTTACAGTTTCGATTATAAAAAAACAAAAACAATGGTTCAATCTGAAACTAAAACTTAAGGAAATTATTTCTTACCATTTTTTTGCTTTCCAATTGCTTCATTTTTGGTTTCTCTTTTAACTTTCAGTTTCGATTTTACAGAAAAATTAAAATTAGAGAAATTAGATAATAAATTCCATTAAAAGTCCATTTTTTTGTTTCAGTTTTGGTTCTACCCACACTATTCTGTTTAGGTTTGAGTTTCGATTATAAAAAACAAAAACAACGGTTAAAACCGAAACTAAAACCTAAAGAAATTACTTCTTACACATTTTTCCTTTCCAATTATTTAATTATTGGATTATCTTTAAAGTTTTAGTTTCGGTTTTAAAGAAAAATCAAAAATCGAGAATCTAGAAAATAAAACCCTTTAAAAGTTAATTTTTTTGGTTTCAGTTTCGGTTTTACCCACATTTTTTCTATTTAGGTTACAGTTTCGATTATAAAAAAACAAAAACAACTGTTCAAACCGAAACTAAAACTTAAAGAAACTATTTCTTACACTTTCTTTGCTTTCCAATTACTTAATTATTGTTTTTTCTTTTAAGTTTCATTTTCGGTTTTAAAGAAAAATCAAAATGGAGAAATTAGAAAGTAAAATCCTTTAAAAGTTCATTTTTGGTTTTCAGTTTGAGTTTTACCCACACTTTTTCTATTTAGGTGACAGTTTCGATTATAAAAAAACAAAAACAACGGTTCAAACCGAAACTAAAACGTGAAAAAATTAATATTTACACTTTTTGCTTTCCAATAACTTGATTATTGGTTTCATTTACTAGGTTTCAGTTTCGGTTTTAAAGAAAAATCAAAAATCGAGAAGCTAGAAAGTAAAACCCTTTTTAAGTTCATTTTTTTGGTTTCGGTTTTACCCACACTTTCTCAGTTTAGGTTACAGATTTGATTATAAAAAAAAACAACTGTTCAAACCGAAACTAAAACTTAAAGAAACTATTTCTTACACTTTTTGCTTTCCAATAACTTGATTATTGGTTTCATTTACTACGTTTCAGTTTCGGTTTTAAAGAAAAATCAAAAATTGAGAAATTGGAACGTACAACCCTTTAAAAGTTCATTGTTTTGGTTTCAGTTTCGGTTTTACCCACACTTTATCTATTTAGGATACAGTTTCGATTATAAAAAAACAAAAACAATGGTTCAAATCTGAAACTAAAACTTAAAGAAATTATTTCTTACCATTTTTTTGCTTTTCAATTGCTTCATTTTTGGTTTTTCTTTTAAGTTTCAGTTTCGATTTTACAGAAAAATCAAAAATAGAGAAATTAGATAGAAAAACTCTTTAAAAGTTTATTTTTTTGGTTTCAATTTGTGTTTTACCCACATTTTTTTCTCCTTATGTTTTATTTACGATTATAAAAAAACAAAAATAACTGTTCAAACCGAAACTAAAAGCTAAAAAAAATTATTTTTCCCTTTTTTGCTTTCAAAAAACTTGATTATTGTTTTTTCTTTTAGTTTAAAGTTACTTTTCATAGAAACATCAAAAATAGAAAAAATTAGAACGTAAAACTCTTTAATAGTTTATTGTTTGGTTTCAATTTCGGTTTCACGCACACTTTTTTTTAGGTTTCCGTTTCGATTATCAGAAAAAAAGGTCAAACCGAAACTAAAACCTAAAAAACTAATATTTACACTTTTTTGCTTTCCACTTACTTCATAATTGGTTTCATTTACTAGGTTTCAGTTTCGGTTTTAAAGAAAAATCAAAAATTGAGAAATTAGAACGTAAAACCGTTTAAAAGTTCATTGTTTTGGTTTCAGTTTCGGTTTTACCCACAATTTATCTTTTTAGGTTACAGTTTCGATTATAAAAAAACAAAAACAATTGTTCAATCTGTAACTAAAACTTAATGAAATTTTTTCTTACCATTTTTTTTGCTTTCCAATTGCTTCATTTTTGGTTTTTCTTTTAAGTTTAAGTTTCGATTTTACAGAAAAATCAAAAATAGAGAAATTAGATAGTAAAACCCATTAAAAGTACATTTTTTTTGTTTCAGTTTTGGTTTTTTCCACACTATTTCCGTTTAGGTTTCAGTTTCGATTATAAAAAAGAAAAACAACGGTTCAAACCGAAACTAAAACCTAAACAAATTACTTCTTACACATTTTTGCTTTCCAATTACTTAATTATTGGTTTTCCTTTAAAGTTTTAGTTTCGGTTTTAAAGAAAAATCAAAAATCGAGAAATTAGAACGTAAAACCATTTAAAAGTTCATTGTTTGGGTTTCAGTTTCGATTATGAAAAAAAAGTTCAAACCGAAAGAAACTATTTCTTACACTTTCTTTGCTTTCCAATTACTTAATTATTGTTTTTTCATTTAAGTTTCATTTTCGGTTTCTTAGAAAAATAAAAATGGAGAAATTAGAAAGTAAAATCCTTTAAAAGTTTATTTTTTGGTTTCAATTTGGTTTTTATTCACATTTTATTCTCCTTAGGTTTTATTTACGATTATAAAAAAACAAAAATAACGGTTCAAACCGAAACTAAAAGCTAAAAAAAATTATTTTTACCTTTTTTGCTTTCAAAAAACTTGATTATTGTTTTTTTCTTTTAGTTTAAAGTTACTTTTCATAGAAACATCAAAAATAGAAAAAATTAGAACGTAAAACTCTTTAATAGTTTATTGTTTGGTTTCAATTTCGGTTTCACGCACACTTTTTTTTAGGTTTCCGTTTCGATTATCAAAAAAAAGTTCAAACCGAAACTAAAACCTAAAAAAATTAATATTTACACTTTTTTGCTTTCCACTTACTTCATAATTGGTTTCATTTACTAGGTTTCAGTTTCGGTTTTAAAGAAAAATCAAGAATTGAGAAATTAGAACGTAAAACCGTTTAAAAGTTCATTGTTTTGGTTTCAGTTTCGGTTTTACCCACAATTTATCTTTTTAGGTTACAGTTTCGATTATAAAAAAACAAAAACAATTGTTCAATCTGTAACTAAAACTTAATGAAATTTTTTCTTACCATTTTTTTTGCTTTCCAATTGCTTCATTTTTGGTTTTTCTTTTAAGTTTAAGTTTCGATTTTACAGAAAAATCAAAAATAGAGAAATTAGATAGTAAAACCCATTAAAAGTACATTTTTTTTGTTTCAGTTTTGGTTTTACTCACACTATTTCCCTTTAGGTTACAGTTTCGATTATCAAAAAACAAAAACAACTGTTCAAACCGAAACTAAAACTTAAAAAAACTATTTCTTACTCTTTTTTGCTTTCCAATTACTTAATTATTGGTGTTTCTTTTAAGTTTCAGTTTCGGTTTTAAAGATGAATCAAAATCGAGAAATTAGAAAGTAAAACCGTTTAGAAGTTAATTTTTTTGGTTTCAGTTTCGGTTTTACCCACATTTTCTCTATTTAGGTTTAAGTTTCGGTTTTAAAGAAAAATCAAAAATCGAGAATCTAGAAAGTAAAACTTTTTTTAAGTTAATTTTTTTGGTTTCAGTTTCGGTTTTACCCACATTTTCTCTATTTAGGTTACAGTTTTGATTATAAAAAAACAAAAACAACTGTTCAAACCGAAATTAAAAATTAAAGAAACTATTTCTTACACCTTTTTGCTTTCCAATTACTTCATTTTTGGTTTTTCTTTTAAGTTTCAGTTTTGGTTTTAAAGAAGAATCAAAATCGAGAAATTATAAAGTAAAACCGTTTAAAAAGTCATTTTTTGTTTTCAGTTTCGGTTTTACCCACTTTTTTCTATTTAGGTGACAGTTTCGATTATAATACAACAAAAACAACGGTTCAAACGGAAACTAAAACCTAAAAAAATTAATATTTACACTTTTTGCTTTCCAATAACTTAGTTATTCGTTTCTCTTTTAGTTTGAGTTTCCATTTCAAAGAAAAATCAAAAATAGAAAAAATAGAACGTAAAACTCTTTAATAGTTTATTCTTTTGGTTTTCAGTTTGAGTTTCACCCACACTTTTTCTATTTAGGATTCAGTTTCGATTATAAAAAAAAAACAACGGTTCAAACCGAATCTAAAACTTAAAGAAATTATTTCTTACACTTTTTTGCTTTCCAATTACTTCATTTTTCTTTTTTTTTTAATTTTCAGTTCCGATTTTACAGAAAATTCAAAAATAGAGAAATTAGATTGTAAAACCCATTAAAAGTCCATTTTTTTGGTTTCAGTTTTTGTTTTACCCACACTATTTCAATTTATTTTTCAGTTTCGATTATAAGAAACAAAAACAACGGTTTCAACCGAAACTAAAACCTAAAAAAATTGTTTTTTACACTTTTTTTCTTTTCACTTACTTAATTATTGTTTTTTCTTTAAAGTTTTAGTTTAGGTTTTAAAGAAAAATCAAAAATCGAGAATCTAGAATATAAAACCCTTTAAAAGTTAATTTTTTTGGTTTTAGTCTCGGTTTTACCCACACTTTTTCTATTTAGGTTACAGTTTCGATTATAAAAAAACAAAAACAACTGTTCAAACCGAAACTAAAACTTAAAAAAATTAATATTTACACTTTTTGCTTTCCAATAACCTGATTATTGGTTTCATTTACTAGGTTTTTAGATCGGTTTTAAAGAAAAATCAAAAATTGAGAAATTGGAACGTACAACCTTTTAAAAGTTCATTGTTTTGGTTTCAGTTTTGGTTTTACCCACACTTTATCTATTTATGATACAGTTTCGATTATGAAAAAAACAAAAACAACTGTTTAAACCTGAAACTAAAACTTAAAGAAATTATTTCTTACCATTTTTTTGCTTTCCAATTGCTTCATTTTTGGTTTTTCTTTTAAGTTTCAGTTTCGATTTTACAGAAAAATCAAAAATCGAGAAATTATATAGAAAAACTCTTTAAAAGTTTATTTTTTTGGTTTCAATTTGTGTTTTACCCACATTTTTTTCTCCTTAGGTTTTATTTACGATTATAAAAAAACAAAAATAACGGTTCAAACCGAAACTAAAAGCTAAAAAAAATTATTTTTACCTTTTTTGCTTTCAAAAAACTTGATTATTGTTTTTTCTTTTAGTTTAAAGTTACTTTTCATAGAAACATCAAAAATAGAAAAAATTAGAACGTAAAACTCTTTAATAGTTTATTGTTTGGTTTCAATTTCGGTTTCACGCACACTTTTTTTTAGGTTTCCGTTTCGATTATCAAAAAAAAGTTCAAACCGAAACTAAAACCTAAAAAATTAATATTTACACTTTTTTGCTCTCCACTTACTTGATTATTAGTTTCATTCACTAGGTTTCAGTTTCGGTTTTTAAAAAAATAAAAAATTGAGAAATTAGGACGTAAAACCCTTTAAAAGTTCATTGTTTTGGTTTCAGTTTCGGTTCTACCCACACTTTATCTATTTAGGTTACAGTTTCGATTATAAAAAAAACAAAAACAATTGTTCAATCTGTAACTAAAACTTAATGAAATTTTTTCTTACCATTTTTTTTGCTTTCCAATTGCTTCATTTTTGCTTTTTCTTTTAAGTTTAAGTTTCGATTTTACAGAAAAATCAAAAATAGAGAAATTAGATAGTAATACCCATTAAAAGTACATTTTTTTTGTTTCAGTTTTGGTTTTTTCCACACTATTTCCGTTTAGGTTTCAGTTTCGATTATAAAAAAGAAAAACAACGGTTCAAACCGAAACTAAAACCTAAACAAATTACTTCTTACACATTTTTGCTTTCCAATTACTTAATTATTGGTTTTCCTTTAAAGTTTTAGTTTCGGTTTTAAAGAAAAATCAAAAATCGAGAAATTAGAACGTAAAACCATTTAAAAGTTCATTGTTTGGGTTTCAGTTTCGATTATGAAAAAAAAGTTCAAACCGAAAGAAACTATTTCTTACACTTTCTTTGCTTTCCAATTACTTAATTATTGTTTTTTCATTTAAGTTTCATTTTCGGTTTCTTAGAAAAATAAAAATGGAGAAATTAGAAAGTAAAATCCTTTAAAAGTTTATTTTTTGGTTTCAATTTGGTTTTTACCCACATTTTTTTCTCCTTAGGTTTTATTTACGATTATAAAAAAACAAAAATAACGGTTCAAACCGAAACTAAAAGCTAAAAAAAATTATTTTTACCTTTTTTGCTTTCAAAAAACTTGATTATTGTTTTTTCTTTTAGTTTAAAGTTACTTTTCATAGAAACATCAAAAATAGAAAAAATTAGAACGTAAAACTCTTTAATAGTTTATTGTTTGGTTTCAATTTCGGTTTCACGCACACTTTTTTTTAGGTTTCCGTTTCGATTATCAAAAAAAAGGTCAAACCGAAACTAAAACCTAAAAAATTAATATTTACACTTTTTTGCTTTCCACTTACTTCATAATTGGTTTCATTTACTAGGTTTCAGTTTCGGTTTTAAAGAAAAATCAAAAATTGAGAAATTAGAACGTAAAACCGTTTAAAAGTTCATTGTTTTGGTTTCAGTTTCGGTTTTACCCACAATTTATCTTTTTAGGTTACAGTTTCGATTATAAAAAAACAAAAACAATTGTTCAATCTGTAACTAAAACTTAATGAAATTTTTTCTTACCATTTTTTTTGCTTTCCAATTGCTTCATTTTTGGTTTTTCTTTTAAGTTTAAGTTTCGATTTTACAGAAAAATCAAAAATAGAGAAATTAGATAGTAAAACCCATTAAAAGTACATTTTTTTTGTTTCAGTTTTGGTTTTTTCCACACTATTTCCGTTTAGGTTTCAGTTTCGATTATAAAAAAGAAAAACAATGGTTCAAACCGAAACTAAAACCTAAACAAATTACTTCTTACACATTTTTGCTTTCCAATTACTTAATTATTGGTTTTTCTTTAAAGTTTTAGTTTCGGTTTTAAAGAAAAATCAAAAATCGAGAATCTAGAAAATAAAACCCTTTATTAGTTAATTTTTTTTGGTTTCAGTTTCGGTTTCACCCACACTTTTTTTTAGGTTTCCGTTTCGATTATCAAAAAAAAGTTCAAACCGAAATAAAAAAATAAAATAAAAAATATAATATTTACACTTTTTTGCTTTCCACTTACCTCATTATTCGTTTCATTTTGTAGGTTTCAGTTTCGGTTTTGAAGAAAAATGAAAAATCGAAAAATTAGAAGGTAAAACCCTTTAAAAGTTCATTGTTGTTGTTTCAGTTTTCCCGCATTTTTCTATTTGTGTGAAAGTTTCGATTATAAAAAAAAACAAAAACAACGGTTGAAACGGAAACTAAAACCTAAAAAAATTAATATTTACACATTTTGCTTTCCAATAACTTGATTATTGGTTTTTCTTTTAGTTTGAGTTTCCTTTTCAAAGAAAAATGAAAAATAGAAAAATAAAACGTAAAACTCTTTAATAGTTTATTCTTTTGGTTTCAGTTTCGGTTTCACCCACACTTTTTTTTAGGTTTCCGTTTCGATTATCAAAAAAAAGGTCAAACCGAAACTAAAAAATAAAAAAAATTAATATTTACGCTTTTTTGCTTTCCACTTACCTGTTTATTCGTTTCATTTTCTAGGTTTCAGTTTCGATTTAAAAGAAAAATCAAAAATTGAGAAATTAGAACGTAAAACCTTTAAAAGTTCATTGTTTTGGTTTCAGTTTCGATTATGAAAAAAAGTTCAAACCGAAACTAAAACCTAAAAAAATTATATTTACACTTTTTGCTTTCCAATAACTTGATTATTGTTTTTTTCTTTTAGTTTAAAGTTCCTTTGCATAGAAACATCAAAATAGAAAAAAAAATATAACGTAAAACTGTTTAATAATTTATTGTTTTGGTTTCAGTTTCCGTTTCACGCACACTTTTTTTAGGTTTCCGTTTCGATTATCAAAAAAAAGTTCAAACCGAAACTAAAACCTAAAAAATAACTATTTACATTTTTTTGCTTTCCACTTATTTGATATTTGGTTTCATTTACTAGGTTTCAGTGTCGGTTTTAAAGAAAAATCAAAAATTGAGAAATTAGAATTTAAAACCGTTTAAAAGTTCATTGTTTTGGTTTCAGTTTCGGTTTTACCCACACTTTATCTATTTAGGTTACAGTTTCGATTATAAAAAAACAAAAACAATGGTTCAAACTGAAACTAAAACTTAAAGAAATTATTTCTTACTATTTTTTTGCTTTCCAATTGCTTCATTTTTGGTTTATCTTTTAAGTTTAAGTTTCGATTTTAGAGTAAAATCAAAAAAAGAAAAATTAGATTGTAAAATCCATTAAAAGTACATTTTTTTGGTTTCAGTTTTGGTTTACCAACACTATTTCCCTTTAGGTTTCAGTTTCGATTATAAACAACAAAAAGAACGGTTCAAACCGAAATTAAAAATTAAAGAAAATATTTCTTACACCTTTTTGCTTTCCAATTACTTCATTTTTGGTTTTTTCTTTTAAGTTTCAGTTTTGGTTTTAAAGAAGAATCAAAATCGAGAAATTAGAAAGAAAACCGTTTAAAAAGTCATTTTTTGTTTTCAGTTTCGGTTTTACCCACTTTTTTCTATTTAGGTGACAGAGTCGATTATAAAAAAACAAAAACAACGGTTGAAACGGAATTTAAAACCTAAAAAAATGAATATTTACACTTTTTGCTTTCCAATAACTTGGTTATTCGTTTTTCTTTTAGTTTGAGTTTCCTTTTCAAAGAAAAATCAAAAATAGAAAAAAAATAGAACGTAAAACTCTTTAATAGTTTATTCTTTTGGCTTTCAGTTTCGGTTTCACCCACACTTTTTTAGGTTTCCGTTTCGATTATCAAAAAAAGTTCAAACTGAAACTAAAAAATAAAAAAATGAATATTTACACTTTTTTGGTTTCCACTTACTTGATTATTGGTTTCATTTTTTAGGTTTCAGTTTCGGTTTTAAAGAAAAATCAAAAATTGAGAAATTAGAACGTAAAACCCTTTAAAAGTTCATTGTTTTGGTTTCAGTTTCGGTTTTACCCACACTTTATATATTTAGGTTACAGTTTCGATTATAAAAAAACAAAAACAATGGTTCAAACTTAAACTAAAAGTTAAAGAAATTGTTTCTTACCATTTTTGGCTTTCCAATTGCTTCATTTTTGGTTTTTCTTTTAAGTTTCAGTTTCGATTTTACAGAAAAATCAAAAATAGAGAAATTAGATAGGAAAACCCATTAAAAGTCCATTTTTTGGTTTCAGTTTTGGTTTTACTCACACTATTTCCCTTTAGGTTACAGTTTCGATTATCAAAAAACAAAAACAACTGTTCAAACCGAAACTAAAACTTAAAAAAACTATTTCTTACTCTTTTTTGCTTTCCAATAACTTAATTATTGGTGTTTCTTTTAAGTTTCAGTTTCGGTTTTAAAGATGAATCAAAATCGAGAAATTAGAAAGTTAAACCGTTTAGAAGTTAATTTTTTTGGTTTCAGTTTCGGTTTTACCCACATTTTCTCTATTTAGGTTTAAGTTTCGGTTTTAAAGAAAAATCAAAAATCGAGAATCTAGAAAGTAAAACTTTTTTTAAGTTAATTTTTTTGGTTTCAGTTTCGGTTTTACCCACATTTTCTCTATTTAGGTTACAGTTTTGATTATAAAAAACAAAAACAACTGTTCAAACCGAAATTAAAAATTAAAGAAACTATTTCTTACACCTTTTTGCTTTCCAATTAATTCATTTTTGTTTTTTCTTTTAAGTTTCAGTTTTGGTTTTAAAGAAGAATCAAAATCGAGAAATTAGAAAGTAAAACCGTTTAAAAAGTCATTTTTTGTTTTCAGTTTCGGTTTTACCCACTTTTTTCTATTTAGGTGACAGTTTCGATTATAATACAACAAAAACAACGGTTCAAACGGAAACTAAAACCTAAAAAAATTAATATTTACACTTTTTTCTTTCCAATAACTTAGTTATTCGTTTTTCTTTTAGTTTGAGTTTCCATTTCAAAGAAAAATCAAAAATAGAAAAAATAGAACTTAAAACTCTTTAATAGTTTATTCTTTTGGTTTTCAGTTTGAGTTTTACCTACACTTTTTCTATTTAGGATTTAGTTTCGATTATAAAAAAAAACAACGGTTCAAACCGAATCTAAAACTTAAAGAAATTATTTCTTACACTTTTTTGCTTTCCAATTAATTCATTTTTCTTTTTTTTTAAACTTCAGTTCCGATTTTACAGAATATTCAAAAATAGAGAAATTAGATTGTAAAACCCATTAAAAGTCCATTTTTTTGGTTTCAGTTTTTGTTTTACCCACACTATTTCAATTTATTTTTCAGTTTCGATTATAAGAAACAAAAACAACGGTTTCAACCGAAACAAAAACCTAAAAAAATTGTTTTTTACACTTTTTTTCTTTCCACTTACTTAATTATTGTTTTTTCTTTAAAGTTTTAGTTTAGGTTTTAAAGAAAAATCAAAAATCGAGAATCTAGAATATAAAACCCTTTAAAAGTTATTTTTTAGGTTTCAGTTTCGGTTTTAAAGAAAAATCAAAAATTGAGAAATTAGAACGTAAAACCGTTTAAAAGTTCATTGTTTTGGTTTCAGTTTCGGTTTTACCCACAATTTATCTTTTTAGGTTACAGTTTCGATTATAAAAAAACAAAAACAATTGTTCAATCTGTAACTAAAACTTAAAGAAATTTTTTCTCACCATTTTTTTTGCTTTCCAATTGCTTTATTTTTGGTTTTTCTTTTAAGTTTCAGTTTCGATTTTACAGAAAAATCAAAAATAGAGAAATTAGATAGTAAAGCCCATTAAAAGTACATTTTTTTGTTTCAGTTTTGGTTTTTTCCACACTATTTCCGTTTAGGTTTCAGTTTCGATTATGAAAAAGAAAAACAACGGTTCAAACCGAAACTAAAACCTAAACAAATTACTTCTTACACATTTTTGCTTTCCAATTACTTAATTATTGGTTTCTTTTAAAGTTTTAGTTTCGGTTTTAAAGAAAAATCAAAAATCGAGAATCTAGAAAATAAAACCCTTTATAAGTTTATTTTTTTTTGGTTTCAGTTTTGGTTTCACCCACACTTTTTTTTAAGTTTCCGTTTCGATTATCAAAAAAAAAGTTCAAACCGAAACAAAAAAATAAAATAAAAAATATAATATTTACACTTTTTTGCTTTCCACTTACCTCATTATTCGTTTCATTTTGTAGGTTTCAGTTTCGGTTTTGAAGAAAAATGAAAAATCGAAAAATTAGAAGGTAAAACCCTTTAAAAGTTCATTCTTGTGGTTTCAGTTTTCCCCGCATTTTTCTATTTATGTGAAAGTTTCGATTATAAAAAAAACAAAAAGAACGGTTCAAACGATAAGTAAAACCTAAAAAAATTAATATTTACACTTTTTGCTTTCCAATAACTTGATTATTGGTTTTTCTTTTAGTTTGAGTTTCCTTTTCAAAGAAAAATGAAAAATAGAAAAATAGAACGTAAAACTCTTTAATAGTTTATTTCCTTGGTTTCAGTTTCGGTTTCACCCACACTTTTTTTTAGGTTTCCGTTTCGATTATCAAAAAAAAGTTCAAACCGAAACTAAAAAAAAAAAAAAAATTAATATTTACGCTTTTTTGCTTTCCACTTACTTGTTTATTCGTTTCATTTTCTAGGTTTCAGTTTCGGTTTAAAAGAAAAATCAAAAATTGAGAAATTAGAACGTAAAACCTTTAAAAGTTCATTGTTTTGGTTTCAGTTTCGATTATCAAAAAAAAGTTCAAACCGAAACTAAAACCTAAAAAAAATTATATTTACACTTTTTGCTTTCCAATAACTTGATTATTGTTTTTTTCTTTTAGTTTAAAGTACCTTTGCATAGAAACATCAAAAATAGAAAAAAAATATAACGTAAAACTGTTTAATAATTTATTGTTTTGGTTTCAGTTTCCGTTTCACGCACACTTTTTTTAGGTTTCCGTTTCGATTATCAAAAAAAAGTTCAAACCGAAACTAAAACCTAAAAAATAAATATTTACATTTTTTTGCTTTCCACTTATTTGATATTTGGTTTCATTTACTAGGTTTCAGTTTCGGTTTTAAAGAAAAATCAAAAATTGAGAAATTAGAACTTAAAACCGTTTAAAAGTTCATTGTTTTGGTTTCAGTTTCGGTTTTACCCACACTTTATCTATTTAGGATACAGTTTCGATTATAAAAAAACAAAAACAATGGTTCAAATCTGAAACTAAAACTTAAAGAAATTATTTCTTACCATTTTTTTGCTTTTCAATTGCTTCATTTTTGGTTTTTCTTTTAAGTTTCAGTTTCGATTTTACAGAAAAATCAAAAATAGAGAAATTAGATAGTAAAACCCATTAAAAGTCCATTTTTTTGGTTTCAGTTTTGGTTTTACCCACACTATTTCCGTTAAGGTTTCAGTTTCGATTATAAAAAACAAAAACAACGGTTCAAACCGAAACTAAAATCTAAAGAAATTACTTCTTACACATTTTTGCTTTACAATTACTTAATTATTGTTTTTTCTTTAAAGTTTTATTTTCGGTTTTAAAAAAAAATCAAAAATGGAGAATCTAGAAAATAAAACCCTTTATAAGTTCATTTTTGTGGTTTTTAATTTCGGTTTCACCCACACTTTTTCTATATAGGTTACAGTTTCGATTATAAAAAACAAAAACAACGGTTCAAACGGAAACTAAAGCTTAGAGAAATTATTTCTTACACTTTTTTGCTTTCCAATTACTTCATTTTTGGTTTTTCTTTTAAGTTTCAGTTTCGATTTTAGAGTAAAATCAAAAAAAGAAAAATTAGATTGTAAAATCCATTAAAAGTACATTTTTTTGGTTTCAGTTTTGGTTTACCAACACTATTTACCTTTAGGTTTCAGTTTCGATTATAAACAACAAAAAGAACGGTTCAAACCGAAAGTAAAACTTAAAGAAACTATTTCTTACACTTTCTTTGCTTTCCAATTACTTAATTATTGTTTTTTCTTTTAAGTTTCATTTTCTATTTTAAAGAAAAATCAAAATGGAGAAATTAAAAAGTAAAATCCTTTAAAAGTTCATTTTTGGTTTTCAGTTTGAGTTTTACCCACACTTTTTCTATTTAGGGGACAGTTTCGATTATAAAAAAACAAAAACAACGGTTCAAACCGAAACTAAAACGTGAAAAAATTAATATTTACACTTTTTGCTTTCCAATAACTTGATTATTGGTTTCATTTACTAGGTTTCAGTTTCGGTTTTAAAGAAAAATCAAAAATCGAGAAGCTAGAAAGTAAAACCCTTTTTAAGTTCATTTTTGTGGATTCGGTTTTACCCACACTTTCTCAGTTTAGGTTACAGATTTGATTACAAAAAAAAACAACTGTTAAAACCGAAACTAAAACTTAAAGAAACTATTTCTTACACTTTTTGCTTTTTGAATAACTTGATTATTGGTTTCATTTACTACGTTTCAGTTTCGGTTTTAAAGAAAAATCAAAAATTGAGAAATTGGAACGTACAACCCTTTAAAAGTTCATTGTTTTGGTTTCAGTTTCGGTTTTACCCACACTTTATCTATTTAGGATACAGTTTCGATTATAAAAAAACAAAAACAATGGTTCAAATCTGAAACTAAAACTTAAAGAAATTATTTCTTACCATTTTTTTGCTTTTCAATTGCTTCATTTTTGGTTTTTCTTTTAAGTTTCAGTTTCGATTTTACAGAAAAATCAAAAATAGAGAAATTATATAGAAAAACTCTTAAAAGTTTATTTTTTGGTTTCAATTTGTGTTTACCCACATTTTTTTCTCCTTAGGTTTTATTTACGATTATAAAAAACAAAAATAACGGTTCAAACCGGAAACTAAAAGCTAAAAAAAATTATTTTTACCTTTTTTGCTTTCAAAAACTTGATTATTGTTTTTTTCTTTTAGTTTAAAGTTACTTTTCATAGAACATCAAAAAATAGAAAAAATAGAACGTAAAACCTCTTTAATAGTTTATTGTTTGGTTTCAATTTCGGTTTCACGCACACTTTTTTTTAGGTTTCCGTTTCGATTATCAAAAAAAAGTTTCAAACCGAAACTAAACCTAAAAAAATTAATATTACACTTTTTTGCTTTCCACTTACTTCATAATTGGTTTCATTTACTAGGTTTCAGTTTCGGTTTTAAAGAAAAATCAAAATTGAGAAATTAGAACGTAAAACCGTTTAAAAGTTCATTGTTTTGGTTTCAGTTTCGGTTTTACCAACAATTTATCTTTTTAGGTTACAGTTTCGATTATAAAAAAAACAAAACAATTGTTCATCTGTAACTAAAACTTCAAGAAATTTTTTCTCACCATTTTTTTTGCTTTCCAATTGCTTCATTTTTTTTTTCTTTTAAGTTTCAGTTTCGATTTACAGAAAAATCAAAATAGAGAAATTAGATAGAAAGCCCATTAAAAGTACATTTTTTGTTTCAGTTTTGGTTTTTTCCACACTATTTCCGTTTAGGTTTCAGTTTCGATTATGAAAAAGAAAAACAACGGTTCAAACCGAAACTAAAACCTAAACAAATTACTTCTTACACATTTTTGCTTTCCAATTACTTAATTATTGGTTTTTTTTAAAGTTTTAGTTTCGGTTTTAAAGAAAAATCAAAAATCGAGAATCTAGAAAATAAAACCCTTTATAAGTTTATTTTTTTTTGGTTTCAGTTTTGGTTTCACCCACACTTTTTTTTAAGTTTCCGTTTCGATTATCAAAAAAAAAGTTCAAACCGAAACAAAAAAATAAAATAAAAATATAATATTTACACTTTTTTGCTTTCCACTTACCTCATTATTCGTTTCATTTTGTAGGTTTCAGTTTCTGTTTTGAAAGAAAATGAAAAAAATCGAAAAATTAGAAGGTAAAACCCTTTTAAAAGTTCATCTCTGTGGTTCAGTTTTCCCCGCATTTTTCTATTTATGTGAAAGTTTCGATTATAAAAAAAACAAAAAGAACGGTTCAAACGATAAGTAAAACCTAAAAAAATTAATATTTACACTTTTTGCTTTCCAATAACTTGATTATTGGTTTTTCTTTTAGTTTGAGTTTCCTTTTCAAAGAAAAATGAAAAATAGAAAAATAGAACGTAAAACTCTTTAATAGTTTATTCTTTTGGTTTCAGTTTCGGTTTCACCCACACTTTTTTTTAGGTTTCCGTTTCGATTATCAAAAAAAAGTTCAAACCGAAACTAAAAAATAAAAAAAATTAATATTTACGCTTTTTTGCTTTCCACTTACTTGTTTATTCGTTTCATTTTCTAGGTTTCAGTTTCGGTTTAAAAGAAAAATCAAAAATTGAGAAATTAGAACGTAAAACCTTTAAAAGTTCATTGTTTTGGTTTCAGTTTCGATTATCAAAAAAAAGTTCAAACCGAAACTAAAACCTAAAAAAAATTATATTTACACTTTTTGCTTTCCAATAACTTGATTATTGTTTTTTTCTTTTAGTTTAAAGTACCTTTGCATAGAAACATCAAAAATAGAAAAAAAAATATAACGTAAAATGGTTAATAATTTATTGTTTTGGTTTCAGTTTCCGTTTCACGCACACTTTTTTTAGGTTTCCGTTTCGATTTTCAAAAAAAAGTTCAAACCGAAACTAAAACCTAAAAAATAAATATTTACATTTTTTTGCTTTCCACTTATATGATATTTGGTTTCATTTACTAGGTTTCAGTTTCGGTTTTAAAGAAAAATCAAAAATTGA